>BMAO01015584.1:0-18232 GCA_019973975.1 Trichonephila clavata
AATTTCTAACTCCTATTCAAACCAAACTAATTTATCTTATTTAAAATCCGACGCTGATCACGAATACATGTAGCGCTTTTCAAAATTTCAATTAGATCAAAAGTTATTGCAATAATAAAATTTCACATTTTTTGGATATTTGGCAGGGGAGACGTCATGAACAGGGAAAAAATTTCTAACTCCTATGCCAACCAAACTCAATTTTCTCATGTAAAATCCGACGCTGATCACGAATACATGTAGCGCTTTTCAAAATTTCAATTAGATCAAAAGTTATTGCAATAATAAAATTTCACATTTTTTGGATATTTGGCAGGGGAGACGTCATGAACAGGGAAAAAATTTCTAACTCCTATTCAACCAAACTCAATTTTCTTATTTAAAATCCGACGCTGATCACGAATACATGTAGCGCTTTTCAAAATTTCAATTAGATCAAAAGTTATTGCAATAATAAAATTTCACATTTTTTGGATATTTGGCAGGGGAGACGTCATGAACAGGGAAAAAATTTCTAACTCCTATTCAACCAAACTCAATTTTCTTATTTAAAATCCGACGCTGATCACGAATACATGTAGCGCTTTTCAAAATTTCAATTAGATCAAAAGTTATTGCAATAATAAAATTTCACATTTTTTGGATATTTGGCAGGGGAGACGTCATGAACAGGGAAAAAATTTCTAACTCCTATTCAACCAAACTCAATTTTCTTATTTAAAATCCGACGCTGATCACGAATACATGTAGCGCTTTTCAAAATTTCAATTAGATCAAAAGTTATTGCAATAATAAAATTTCACATTTTTTGGATATTTGGCAGGGGAGACGTCATGAACAGGGAAAAAATTTCTAACTCCTATTCAACCAAACTCAATTTTCTTATTTAAAATCCGACGCTGATCACGAATACATGTAGCGCTTTTCAAAATTTCAATTAGATCAAAAGTTATTGCAATAATAAAATTTCACATTTTTTGGATATTTGGCAGGGGAGACGTCATGAACAGGGAAAAAATTTCTAACTCCTATTCAACCAAACTCAATTTTCTTATTTAAAATCCGACGCTGATCACGAATACATGTAGCGCTTTTCAAAATTTCAATTAGATCAAAAGTTATTGCAATAATAAAATTTCACATTTTTTGGATATTTGGCATGGGAGACGTCATGAACAGGGAAAAAATTTCTAACTCCTATTCCAACCAAACTCAATTTTCTTATTTAAAATCCGACGCTGATCACGAATACATGTAGCGCTTTTCAAAATTTCAATTAGATCAAAAGTTATTGCAATAATAAAATTTCACATTTTTTGGATATTTGGCAGGGAGACGTCATGAACAGGGAAAAAATTTCTAACTCCTATTCAACCAAACTCAATTTTCTTATTTAAAATCCGACGCTGATCACGAATACATGTAGCGCTTTTCAAAATTTCAATTAGATCAAAAGTTATTGCAATAATAAAATTTCACATTTTTTGGATATTTGGCAGGGAGACGTCATGAACAGGGAAAAAATTTCTAACTCCTATCCAACCAAACTCAATTTTCTTATTTAAAATCCGACGCTGATCACGAATACATGTAGCGCTTTTCAAAATTTCAATTAGATCAAAAGTTATTGCAATAATAAAATTTCACATTTTTTGGATATTTGGCAGGGAGACGTCATGAACAGGGAAAAAATTTCTAACTCCTATTCAACCAAACTCAATTTTCTTATTTAAAATCCGACGCTGATCACGAATACATGTAGCGCTTTTCAAAATTTCAATTAGATCAAAAGTTATTGCAATAATAAAATTTCACATTTTTTGGATATTTGGCAGGGGAGACGTCATGAACAGGGAAAAAATTTCTAACTCCTATTCCAACCAAACTCAATTTTCTTATTTAAAATCCGACGCTGATCACGAATACATGTAGCGCTTTTCAAAATTTCAATTAGATCAAAAGTTATTGCAATAATAAAATTTCACATTTTTTGGATATTTGGCAGGGAGACGTCATGAACAGGGAAAAAATTTCTAACTCCTATTCCAACCAAACTCAATTTTCTTATTTAAAATCCGACGCTGATCACGAATACATGTAGCGCTTTTCAAAATTTCAATTAGATCAAAAGTTATTGCAATAATAAAATTTCACATTTTTTGGATATTTGGCAGGGGAGACGTCATGAACAGGGAAAAAATTTCTAACTCCTATTCCAACCAAACTCAATTTTCTTATTTAAAATCCGACGCTGATCACGAATACATGTAGCGCTTTTCAAAATTTCAATTAGATCAAAAGTTATTGCAATAATAAAATTTCACATTTTTTGGATATTTGGCAGGGAGACGTCATGAACAGGGAAAAAATTTCTAACTCCTATTCAACCAAACTCAATTTTCTTATTTAAAATCCGACGCTGATCACGAATACATGTAGCGCTTTTCAAAATTTCAATTAGATCAAAAGTTATTGCAATAATAAAATTTCACATTTTTTGGATATTTGGCAGGGAGACGTCATGAACAGGGAAAAAATTTCTAACTCCTATTCCAACCAAACTCAATTTTCTTATGTAAAATCCGACGCTGATCACGAATACATGTAGCGCTTTTCAAAATTTCAATTAGATCAAAAGTTATTGCAATAATAAAATTTCACATTTTTTGGATATTTGGCAGGGAGACGTCATGAACAGGGAAAAAATTTCTAACTCCTATTCCAACCAAACTCAATTTTCTTATTTAAAATCCGACGCTGATCACGAATACATGTAGCGCTTTTCAAAATTTCAATTAGATCAAAAGTTATTGCAATAATAAAATTTCACATTTTTTGGATATTTGGCAGGGAGACGTCATGAACAGGGAAAAAATTTCTAACTCCTATTCCAACCAAACTCAATTTTCTTATTTAAAATCCGACGCTGATCACGAATACATGTAGCGCTTTTCAAAATTTCAATTAGATCAAAAGTTATTGCAATAATAAAATTTCACATTTTTTGGATATTTGGCAGGGAGACGTCATGAACAGGGAAAAAATTTCTAACTCCTATTCCAACCAAACTCAATTTTCTTATTTAAAATCCGACGCTGATCACGAATACATGTAGCGCTTTTCAAAATTTCAATTAGATCAAAAGTTATTGCAATAATAAAATTTCACATTTTTTGGATATTTGGCAGGGAGACGTCATGAACAGGGAAAAAATTTCTAACTCCTATTCCAACCAAACTCAATTTTCTTATTTAAAATCCGACGCTGATCACGAATACATGTAGCGCTTTTCAAAATTTCAATTAGATCAAAAGTTATTGCAATAATAAAATTTCACATTTTTTGGATATTTGGCAGGGGAGACGTCATGAACAGGGAAAAAATTTCTAACTCCTATTCAACCAAACTCAATTTTCTTATTTAAAATCCGACGCTGATCACGAATACATGTAGCGCTTTTCAAAATTTCAATTAGATCAAAAGTTATTGCAATAATAAAATTTCACATTTTTTGGATATTTGGCAGGGAGACGTCATGAACAGGGAAAAAATTTCTAACTCCTATTCCAACCAAACTCAATTTTCTTATTTAAAATCCGACGCTGATCACGAATACATGTAGCGCTTTTCAAAATTTCAATTAGATCAAAAGTTATTGCAATAATAAAATTTCACATTTTTTGGATATTTGGCAGGGAGACGTCATGAACAGGGAAAAAATTTCTAACTCCTATTCCAACCAAACTCAATTTTCTTATTTAAAATCCGACGCTGATCACGAATACATGTAGCGCTTTTCAAAATTTCAATTAGATCAAAAGTTATTGCAATAATAAAATTTCACATTTTTTGGATATTTGGCAGGGAGACGTCATGAACAGGGAAAAAATTTCTAACTCCTATTCCAACCAAACTCAATTTTCTTATTTAAAATCCGACGCTGATCACGAATACATGTAGCGCTTTTCAAAATTTCAATTAGATCAAAAGTTATTGCAATAATAAAATTTCACATTTTTTGGATATTTGGCAGGGAGACGTCATGAACAGGGAAAAAATTTCTAACTCCTATTCCAACCAAACTCAATTTTCTTATTTAAAATCCGACGCTGATCACGAATACATGTAGCGCTTTTCAAAATTTCAATTAGATCAAAAGTTATTGCAATAATAAAATTTCACATTTTTTGGATATTTGGCATGGAGACGTCATGAACAGGGAAAAAATTTCTAACTCCTATGCCAACCAAACTCAATTTTCTCATGTAAAATCCGACGCTGATCACGAATACATGTAGCACTTTTCAAAATTTCAATTAGATCAAAAGTTATTGCAATAATAAAATTTCACATTTTTTGGATATTTGGCAGGGAGACGTCATGAACAGGGAAAAAATTTCTAACTCCTATTCCAACCAAACTCAATTTTCTTATTTAAAATCCGACGCTGATCACGAATACATGTAGCGCTTTTCAAAATTTCAATTAGATCAAAAGTTATTGCAATAATAAAATTTCACATTTTTTGGATATTTGGCAGGGAGACGTCATGAACAGGGAAAAAATTTCTAACTCCTATTCCAACCAAACTCAATTTTCTTATTTAAAATCCGACGCTGATCACGAATACATGTAGCGCTTTTCAAAATTTCAATTAGATCAAAAGTTATTGCAATAATAAAATTTCACATTTTTTGGATATTTGGCAGGGAGACGTCATGAACAGGGAAAAAATTTCTAACTCCTATTCCAACCAAACTCAATTTTCTTATTTAAAATCCGACGCTGATCACGAATACATGTAGCGCTTTTCAAAATTTCAATTAGATCAAAAGTTATTGCAATAATAAAATTTCACATTTTTTGGATATTTGGCAGGGAGACGTCATGAACAGGGAAAAAATTTCTAACTCCTATTCCAACCAAACTCAATTTTCTTATTTAAAATCCGACGCTGATCACGAATACATGTAGCGCTTTTCAAAATTTCAATTAGATCAAAAGTTATTGCAATAATAAAATTTCACATTTTTTGGATATTTGGCAGGGGAGACGTCATGAACAGGGAAAAAATTTCTAACTCCTATTCCAACCAAACTCAATTTTCTTATTTAAAATCCGACGCTGATCACGAATACATGTAGCGCTTTTCAAAATTTCAATTAGATCAAAAGTTATTGCAATAATAAAATTTCACATTTTTTGGATATTTGGCAGGGAGACGTCATGAACAGGGAAAAAATTTCTAACTCCTATTCCAACCAAACTCAATTTTCTTATTTAAAATCCGACGCTGATCACGAATACATGTAGCGCTTTTCAAAATTTCAATTAGATCAAAAGTTATTGCAATAATAAAATTTCACATTTTTTGGATATTTGGCAGGGAGACGTCATGAACAGGGAAAAAATTTCTAACTCCTATTCCAACCAAACTCAATTTTCTATTTAAAATCCGACGCTGATCACGAATACATGTAGCGCTTTTCAAAATTTCAATTAGATCAAAAGTTATTGCAATAATAAAATTTCACATTTTTTGGATATTTGGCAGGGAGACGTCATGAACAGGGAAAAAATTTCTAACTCCTATTCCAACCAAACTCAATTTTCTTATTTAAAATCCGACGCTGATCACGAATACATGTAGCGCTTTTCAAAATTTCAATTAGATCAAAAGTTATTGCAATAATAAAATTTCACATTTTTTGGATATTTGGCAGGGAGACGTCATGAACAGGGAAAAAATTTCTAACTCCTATTCCAACCAAACTCAATTTTCTTATTTAAAATCCGACGCTGATCACGAATACATGTAGCGCTTTTCAAAATTTCAATTAGATCAAAAGTTATTGCAATAATAAAATTTCACATTTTTTGGATATTTGGCAGGGGAGACGTCATGAACAGGGAAAAAATTTCTAACTCCTATTCCAACCAAACTCAATTTTCTTATTTAAAATCCGACGCTGATCACGAATACATGTAGCGCTTTTCAAAATTTCAATTAGATCAAAAGTTATTGCAATAATAAAATTTCACATTTTTTGGATATTTGGCAGGGAGACGTCATGAACAGGGAAAAAATTTCTAACTCCTATTCCAACCAAACTCAATTTTCTTATTTAAAATCCGACGCTGATCACGAATACATGTAGCGCTTTTCAAAATTTCAATTAGATCAAAAGTTATTGCAATAATAAAATTTCACATTTTTTGGATATTTGGCAGGGAGACGTCATGAACAGGGAAAAAATTTCTAACTCCTATTCCAACCAAACTCAATTTTCTTATTTAAAATCCGACGCTGATCACGAATACATGTAGCGCTTTTCAAAATTTCAATTAGATCAAAAGTTATTGCAATAATAAAATTTCACATTTTTTGGATATTTGGCAGGGAGACGTCATGAACAGGGAAAAAATTTCTAACTCCTATTCCAACCAAACTCAATTTTCTTATTTAAAATCCGACGCTGATCACGAATACATGTAGCGCTTTTCAAAATTTCAATTAGATCAAAAGTTATTGCAATAATAAAATTTCACATTTTTTGGATATTTGGCAGGGAGACGTCATGAACAGGGAAAAAATTTCTAACTCCTATTCCAACCAAACTCAATTTTCTTATTTAAAATCCGACGCTGATCACGAATACATGTAGCGCTTTTCAAAATTTCAATTAGATCAAAAGTTATTGCAATAATAAAATTTCACATTTTTTGGATATTTGGCAGGGAGACGTCATGAACAGGGAAAAAATTTCTAACTCCTATTCCAACCAAACTCAATTTTCTTATTTAAAATCCGACGCTGATCACGAATACATGTAGCGCTTTTCAAAATTTCAATTAGATCAAAAGTTATTGCAATAATAAAATTTCACATTTTTTGGATATTTGGCAGGGAGACGTCATGAACAGGGAAAAAATTTCTAACTCCTATTCCAACCAAACTCAATTTTCTTATTTAAAATCCGACGCTGATCACGAATACATGTAGCGCTTTTCAAAATTTCAATTAGATCAAAAGTTATTGCAATAATAAAATTTCACATTTTTTGGATATTTGGCAGGGAGACGTCATGAACAGGGAAAAAATTTCTAACTCCTATTCCAACCAAACTCAATTTTCTTATTTAAAATCCGACGCTGATCACGAATACATGTAGCGCTTTTCAAAATTTCAATTAGATCAAAAGTTATTGCAATAATAAAATTTCACATTTTTTGGATATTTGGCAGGGAGACGTCATGAACAGGGAAAAAATTTCTAACTCCTATTCCAACCAAACTCAATTTTCTTATTTAAAATCCGACGCTGATCACGAATACATGTAGCGCTTTTCAAAATTTCAATTAGATCAAAAGTTATTGCAATAATAAAATTTCACATTTTTTGGATATTTGGCAGGGAGACGTCATGAACAGGGAAAAAATTTCTAACTCCTATTCCAACCAAACTCAATTTTCTTATTTAAAATCCGACGCTGATCACGAATACATGTAGCGCTTTTCAAAATTTCAATTAGATCAAAAGTTATTGCAATAATAAAATTTCACATTTTTTGGATATTTGGCAGGGAGACGTCATGAACAGGGAAAAAATTTCTAACTCCTATTCCAACCAAACTCAATTTTCTTATTTAAAATCCGACGCTGATCACGAATACATGTAGCGCTTTTCAAAATTTCAATTAGATCAAAAGTTATTGCAATAATAAAATTTCACATTTTTTGGATATTTGGCAGGGAGACGTCATGAACAGGGAAAAAATTTCTAACTCCTATTCCAACCAAACTCAATTTTCTTATTTAAAATCCGACGCTGATCACGAATACATGTAGCGCTTTTCAAAATTTCAATTAGATCAAAAGTTATTGCAATAATAAAATTTCACATTTTTTGGATATTTGGCAGGGAGACGTCATGAACAGGGAAAAAATTTCTAACTCCTATTCCAACCAAACTCAATTTTCTTATTTAAAATCCGACGCTGATCACGAATACATGTAGCGCTTTTCAAAATTTCAATTAGATCAAAAGTTATTGCAATAATAAAATTTCACATTTTTTGGATATTTGGCAGGGAGACGTCATGAACAGGGAAAAAATTTCTAACTCCTATTCCAACCAAACTCAATTTTCTTATTTAAAATCCGACGCTGATCACGAATACATGTAGCGCTTTTCAAAATTTCAATTAGATCAAAAGTTATTGCAATAATAAAATTTCACATTTTTTGGATATTTGGCAGGGAGACGTCATGAACAGGGAAAAAATTTCTAACTCCTATTCCAACCAAACTCAATTTTCTTATTTAAAATCCGACGCTGATCACGAATACATGTAGCGCTTTTCAAAATTTCAATTAGATCAAAAGTTATTGCAATAATAAAATTTCACATTTTTTGGATATTTGGCAGGGAGACGTCATGAACAGGGAAAAAATTTCTAACTCCTATTCCAACCAAACTCAATTTTCTTATTTAAAATCCGACGCTGATCACGAATACATGTAGCGCTTTTCAAAATTTCAATTAGATCAAAAGTTATTGCAATAATAAAATTTCACATTTTTTGGATATTTGGCAGGGAGACGTCATGAACAGGGAAAAAATTTCTAACTCCTATTCCAACCAAACTCAATTTTCTTATTTAAAATCCGACGCTGATCACGAATACATGTAGCGCTTTTCAAAATTTCAATTAGATCAAAAGTTATTGCAATAATAAAATTTCACATTTTTTGGATATTTGGCAGGGAGACGTCATGAACAGGGAAAAAATTTCTAACTCCTATTCCAACCAAACTCAATTTTCTTATTTAAAATCCGACGCTGATCACGAATACATGTAGCGCTTTTCAAAATTTCAATTAGATCAAAAGTTATTGCAATAATAAAATTTCACATTTTTTGGATATTTGGCAGGGAGACGTCATGAACAGGGAAAAAATTTCTAACTCCTATTCCAACCAAACTCAATTTTCTTATTTAAAATCCGACGCTGATCACGAATACATGTAGCGCTTTTCAAAATTTCAATTAGATCAAAAGTTATTGCAATAATAAAATTTCACATTTTTTGGATATTTGGCAGGGAGACGTCATGAACAGGGAAAAAATTTCTAACTCCTATTCCAACCAAACTCAATTTTCTTATTTAAAATCCGACGCTGATCACGAATACATGTAGCGCTTTTCAAAATTTCAATTAGATCAAAAGTTATTGCAATAATAAAATTTCACATTTTTTGGATATTTGGCAGGGAGACGTCATGAACAGGGAAAAAATTTCTAACTCCTATTCCAACCAAACTCAATTTTCTTATTTAAAATCCGACGCTGATCACGAATACATGTAGCGCTTTTCAAAATTTCAATTAGATCAAAAGTTATTGCAATAATAAAATTTCACATTTTTTGGATATTTGGCAGGGAGACGTCATGAACAGGGAAAAAATTTCTAACTCCTATTCCAACCAAACTCAATTTTCTTATTTAAAATCCGACGCTGATCACGAATACATGTAGCGCTTTTCAAAATTTCAATTAGATCAAAAGTTATTGCAATAATAAAATTTCACATTTTTTGGATATTTGGCAGGGAGACGTCATGAACAGGGAAAAAATTTCTAACTCCTATTCCAACCAAACTCAATTTTCTTATTTAAAATCCGACGCTGATCACGAATACATGTAGCGCTTTTCAAAATTTCAATTAGATCAAAAGTTATTGCAATAATAAAATTTCACATTTTTTGGATATTTGGCAGGGAGACGTCATGAACAGGGAAAAAATTTCTAACTCCTATTCCAACCAAACTCAATTTTCTTATTTAAAATCCGACGCTGATCACGAATACATGTAGCGCTTTTCAAAATTTCAATTAGATCAAAAGTTATTGCAATAATAAAATTTCACATTTTTTGGATATTTGGCAGGGAGACGTCATGAACAGGGAAAAAATTTCTAACTCCTATTCCAACCAAACTCAATTTTCTTATTTAAAATCCGACGCTGATCACGAATACATGTAGCGCTTTTCAAAATTTCAATTAGATCAAAAGTTATTGCAATAATAAAATTTCACATTTTTTGGATATTTGGCAGGGAGACGTCATGAACAGGGAAAAAATTTCTAACTCCTATTCCAACCAAACTCAATTTTCTTATTTAAAATCCGACGCTGATCACGAATACATGTAGCGCTTTTCAAAATTTCAATTAGATCAAAAGTTATTGCAATAATAAAATTTCACATTTTTTGGATATTTGGCAGGGAGACGTCATGAACAGGGAAAAAATTTCTAACTCCTATTCCAACCAAACTCAATTTTCTTATTTAAAATCCGACGCTGATCACGAATACATGTAGCGCTTTTCAAAATTTCAATTAGATCAAAAGTTATTGCAATAATAAAATTTCACATTTTTTGGATATTTGGCAGGGGAGACGTCATGAACAGGGAAAAAATTTCTAACTCCTATTCCAACCAAACTCAATTTTCTTATTTAAAATCCGACGCTGATCACGAATACATGTAGCGCTTTTCAAAATTTCAATTAGATCAAAAGTTATTGCAATAATAAAATTTCACATTTTTTGGATATTTGGCAGGGAGACGTCATGAACAGGGAAAAAATTTCTAACTCCTATTCCAACCAAACTCAATTTTCTTATTTAAAATCCGACGCTGATCACGAATACATGTAGCGCTTTTCAAAATTTCAATTAGATCAAAAGTTATTGCAATAATAAAATTTCACATTTTTTGGATATTTGGCAGGGAGACGTCATGAACAGGGAAAAAATTTCTAACTCCTATTCCAACCAAACTCAATTTTCTTATTTAAAATCCGACGCTGATCACGAATACATGTAGCGCTTTTCAAAATTTCAATTAGATCAAAAGTTATTGCAATAATAAAATTTCACATTTTTTGGATATTTGGCAGGGAGACGTCATGAACAGGGAAAAA
Organism: Trichonephila clavata; assembly: GCA_019973975.1. Lineage (NCBI taxonomy): Eukaryota > Metazoa > Arthropoda > Arachnida > Araneae > Nephilidae > Trichonephila > Trichonephila clavata. The sequence continues at coordinate 10,989 of BMAO01015584.1, forward strand.
ATTTCTAACTCCTATTCCAACCAAACTCAATTTTCTTATTTAAAATCCGACGCTGATCACGAATACATGTAGCGCTTTTCAAAATTTCAATTAGATCAAAAGTTATTGCAATAATAAAATTTCACATTTTTTGGATATTTGGCAGGGAGACGTCATGAACAGGGAAAAAATTTCTAACTCCTATTCCAACCAAACTCAATTTTCTTATTTAAAATCCGACGCTGATCACGAATACATGTAGCGCTTTTCAAAATTTCAATTAGATCAAAAGTTATTGCAATAATAAAATTTCACATTTTTTGGATATTTGGCAGGGAGACGTCATGAACAGGGAAAAAATTTCTAACTCCTATTCCAACCAAACTCAATTTTCTTATTTAAAATCCGACGCTGATCACGAATACATGTAGCGCTTTTCAAAATTTCAATTAGATCAAAAGTTATTGCAATAATAAAATTTCACATTTTTTGGATATTTGGCAGGGAGACGTCATGAACAGGGAAAAAATTTCTAACTCCTATTCCAACCAAACTCAATTTTCTTATTTAAAATCCGACGCTGATCACGAATACATGTAGCGCTTTTCAAAATTTCAATTAGATCAAAAGTTATTGCAATAATAAAATTTCACATTTTTTGGATATTTGGCAGGGAGACGTCATGAACAGGGAAAAAATTTCTAACTCCTATTCCAACCAAACTCAATTTTCTTATTTAAAATCCGACGCTGATCACGAATACATGTAGCGCTTTTCAAAATTTCAATTAGATCAAAAGTTATTGCAATAATAAAATTTCACATTTTTTGGATATTTGGCAGGGAGACGTCATGAACAGGGAAAAAATTTCTAACTCCTATTCCAACCAAACTCAATTTTCTTATTTAAAATCCGACGCTGATCACGAATACATGTAGCGCTTTTCAAAATTTCAATTAGATCAAAAGTTATTGCAATAATAAAATTTCACATTTTTTGGATATTTGGCAGGGAGACGTCATGAACAGGGAAAAAATTTCTAACTCCTATTCAAACCAAACTCAATTTTCTTATTTAAAATCCGACGCTGATCACGAATACATGTAGCGCTTTTCAAAATTTCAATTAGATCAAAAGTTATTGCAATAATAAAATTTCACATTTTTTGGATATTTGGCAGGGAGACGTCATGAACAGGGAAAAAATTTCTAACTCCTATTCCAACCAAACTCAATTTTCTTATTTAAAATCCGACGCTGATCACGAATACATGTAGCGCTTTTCAAAATTTCAATTAGATCAAAAGTTATTGCAATAATAAAATTTCACATTTTTTGGATATTTGGCAGGGAGACGTCATGAACAGGGAAAAAATTTCTAACTCCTATTCCAACCAAACTCAATTTTCTTATTTAAAATCCGACGCTGATCACGAATACATGTAGCGCTTTTCAAAATTTCAATTAGATCAAAAGTTATTGCAATAATAAAATTTCACATTTTTTGGATATTTGGCAGGGAGACGTCATGAACAGGGAAAAAATTTCTAACTCCTATTCCAACCAAACTCAATTTTCTTATTTAAAATCCGACGCTGATCACGAATACATGTAGCGCTTTTCAAAATTTCAATTAGATCAAAAGTTATTGCAATAATAAAATTTCACATTTTTTGGATATTTGGCAGGGAGACGTCATGAACAGGGAAAAAATTTCTAACTCCTATTCCAACCAAACTCAATTTTCTTATTTAAAATCCGACGCTGATCACGAATACATGTAGCGCTTTTCAAAATTTCAATTAGATCAAAAGTTATTGCAATAATAAAATTTCACATTTTTTGGATATTTGGCAGGGAGACGTCATGAACAGGGAAAAAATTTCTAACTCCTATTCCAACCAAACTCAATTTTCTTATTTAAAATCCGACGCTGATCACGAATACATGTAGCGCTTTTCAAAATTTCAATTAGATCAAAAGTTATTGCAATAATAAAATTTCACATTTTTTGGATATTTGGCAGGGAGACGTCATGAACAGGGAAAAAATTTCTAACTCCTATTCCAACCAAACTCAATTTTCTTATTTAAAATCCGACGCTGATCACGAATACATGTAGCGCTTTTCAAAATTTCAATTAGATCAAAAGTTATTGCAATAATAAAATTTCACATTTTTTGGATATTTGGCAGGGAGACGTCATGAACAGGGAAAAAATTTCTAACTCCTATTCCAACCAAACTCAATTTTCTTATTTAAAATCCGACGCTGATCACGAATACATGTAGCGCTTTTCAAAATTTCAATTAGATCAAAAGTTATTGCAATAATAAAATTTCACATTTTTTGGATATTTGGCAGGGAGACGTCATGAACAGGGAAAAAATTTCTAACTCCTATTCCAACCAAACTCAATTTTCTTATTTAAAATCCGACGCTGATCACGAATACATGTAGCGCTTTTCAAAATTTCAATTAGATCAAAAGTTATTGCAATAATAAAATTTCACATTTTTTGGATATTTGGCAGGGAGACGTCATGAACAGGGAAAAAATTTCTAACTCCTATTCCAACCAAACTCAATTTTCTTATTTAAAATCCGACGCTGATCACGAATACATGTAGCGCTTTTCAAAATTTCAATTAGATCAAAAGTTATTGCAATAATAAAATTTCACATTTTTTGGATATTTGGCAGGGAGACGTCATGAACAGGGAAAAAATTTCTAACTCCTATTCCAACCAAACTCAATTTTCTTATTTAAAATCCGACGCTGATCACGAATACATGTAGCGCTTTTCAAAATTTCAATTAGATCAAAAGTTATTGCAATAATAAAATTTCACATTTTTTGGATATTTGGCAGGGAGACGTCATGAACAGGGAAAAAATTTCTAACTCCTATTCCAACCAAACTCAATTTTCTTATTTAAAATCCGACGCTGATCACGAATACATGTAGCGCTTTTCAAAATTTCAATTAGATCAAAAGTTATTGCAATAATAAAATTTCACATTTTTTGGATATTTGGCAGGGAGACGTCATGAACAGGGAAAAAATTTCTAACTCCTATTCCAACCAAACTCAATTTTCTTATTTAAAATCCGACGCTGATCACGAATACATGTAGCGCTTTTCAAAATTTCAATTAGATCAAAAGTTATTGCAATAATAAAATTTCACATTTTTTGGATATTTGGCAGGGGAGACGTCATGAACAGGGAAAAAATTTCTAACTCCTATTCCAACCAAACTCAATTTTCTTATTTAAAATCCGACGCTGATCACGAATACATGTAGCGCTTTTCAAAATTTCAATTAGATCAAAAGTTATTGCAATAATAAAATTTCACATTTTTTGGATATTTGGCAGGGAGACGTCATGAACAGGGAAAAAATTTCTAACTCCTATTCCAACCAAACTCAATTTTCTTATTTAAAATCCGACGCTGATCACGAATACATGTAGCGCTTTTCAAAATTTCAATTAGATCAAAAGTTATTGCAATAATAAAATTTCACATTTTTTGGATATTTGGCAGGGAGACGTCATGAACAGGGAAAAAATTTCTAACTCCTATTCCAACCAAACTCAATTTTCTCATTTAAAATCCGACGCTGATCACGAATACATGTAGCGCTTTTCAAAATTTCAATTAGATCAAAAGTTATTGCAATAATAAAATTTCACATTTTTTGGATATTTGGCAGGGAGACGTCATGAACAGGGAAAAAATTTCTAACTCCTATTCCAACCAAACTCAATTTTCTTATTTAAAATCCGACGCTGATCACGAATACATGTAGCGCTTTTCAAAATTTCAATTAGATCAAAAGTTATTGCAATAATAAAATTTCACATTTTTTGGATATTTGGCAGGGGAGACGTCATGAACAGGGAAAAAATTTCTAACTCCTATTCCAACCAAACTCAATTTTCTTATTTAAAATCCGACGCTGATCACGAATACATGTAGCGCTTTTCAAAATTTCAATTAGATCAAAAGTTATTGCAATAATAAAATTTCACATTTTTTGGATATTTGGCAGGGAGACGTCATGAACAGGGAAAAAATTTCTAACTCCTATTCCAACCAAACTCAATTTTCTTATTTAAAATCCGACGCTGATCACGAATACATGTAGCGCTTTTCAAAATTTCAATTAGATCAAAAGTTATTGCAATAATAAAATTTCACATTTTTTGGATATTTGGCAGGGAGACGTCATGAACAGGGAAAAAATTTCTAACTCCTATTCCAACCAAACTCAATTTTCTTATTTAAAATCCGACGCTGATCACGAATACATGTAGCGCTTTTCAAAATTTCAATTAGATCAAAAGTTATTGCAATAATAAAATTTCACATTTTTTGGATATTTGGCAGGGAGACGTCATGAACAGGGAAAAAATTTCTAACTCCTATTCCAACCAAACTCAATTTTCTTATTTAAAATCCGACGCTGATCACGAATACATGTAGCGCTTTTCAAAATTTCAATTAGATCAAAAGTTATTGCAATAATAAAATTTCACATTTTTTGGATATTTGGCAGGGGAGACGTCATGAACAGGGAAAAAATTTCTAACTCCTATTCCAACCAAACTCAATTTTCTTATTTAAAATCCGACGCTGATCACGAATACATGTAGCGCTTTTCAAAATTTCAATTAGATCAAAAGTTATTGCAATAATAAAATTTCACATTTTTTGGATATTTGGCAGGGAGACGTCATGAACAGGGAAAAAATTTCTAACTCCTATTCCAACCAAACTCAATTTTCTTATTTAAAATCCGACGCTGATCACGAATACATGTAGCGCTTTTCAAAATTTCAATTAGATCAAAAGTTATTGCAATAATAAAATTTCACATTTTTTGGATATTTGGCAGGGAGACGTCATGAACAGGGAAAAAATTTCTAACTCCTATTCCAACCAAACTCAATTTTCTTATTTAAAATCCGACGCTGATCACGAATACATGTAGCGCTTTTCAAAATTTCAATTAGATCAAAAGTTATTGCAATAATAAAATTTCACATTTTTTGGATATTTGGCAGGGGAGACGTCATGAACAGGGAAAAAATTTCTAACTCCTATTCCAACCAAACTCAATTTTCTTATTTAAAATCCGACGCTGATCACGAATACATGTAGCGCTTTTCAAAATTTCAATTAGATCAAAAGTTATTGCAATAATAAAATTTCACATTTTTTGGATATTTGGCAGGGAGACGTCATGAACAGGGAAAAAATTTCTAACTCCTATTCCAACCAAACTCAATTTTCTTATTTAAAATCCGACGCTGATCACGAATACATGTAGCGCTTTTCAAAATTTCAATTAGATCAAAAGTTATTGCAATAATAAAATTTCACATTTTTTGGATATTTGGCAGGGAGACGTCATGAACAGGGAAAAAATTTCTAACTCCTATTCCAACCAAACTCAATTTTCTTATTTAAAATCCGACGCTGATCACGAATACATGTAGCGCTTTTCAAAATTTCAATTAGATCAAAAGTTATTGCAATAATAAAATTTCACATTTTTTGGATATTTGGCAGGGAGACGTCATGAACAGGGAAAAAATTTCTAACTCCTATTCCAACCAAACTCAATTTTCTTATTTAAAATCCGACGCTGATCACGAATACATGTAGCGCTTTTCAAAATTTCAATTAGATCAAAAGTTATTGCAATAATAAAATTTCACATTTTTTGGATATTTGGCAGGGAGACGTCATGAACAGGGAAAAAATTTCTAACTCCTATTCCAACCAAACTCAATTTTCTTATTTAAAATCCGACGCTGATCACGAATACATGTAGCGCTTTTCAAAATTTCAATTAGATCAAAAGTTATTGCAATAATAAAATTTCACATTTTTTGGATATTTGGCAGGGAGACGTCATGAACAGGGAAAAAATTTCTAACTCCTATTCCAACCAAACTCAATTTTCTTATTTAAAATCCGACGCTGATCACGAATACATGTAGCGCTTTTCAAAATTTCAATTAGATCAAAAGTTATTGCAATAATAAAATTTCACATTTTTTGGATATTTGGCAGGGAGACGTCATGAACAGGGAAAAAATTTCTAACTCCTATTCCAACCAAACTCAATTTTCTTATTTAAAATCCGACGCTGATCACGAATACATGTAGCGCTTTTCAAAATTTCAATTAGATCAAAAGTTATTGCAATAATAAAATTTCACATTTTTTGGATATTTGGCAGGGAGACGTCATGAACAGGGAAAAAATTTCTAACTCCTATTCCAACCAAACTCAATTTTCTTATTTAAAATCCGACGCTGATCACGAATACATGTAGCGCTTTTCAAAATTTCAATTAGATCAAAAGTTATTGCAATAATAAAATTTCACATTTTTTGGATATTTGGCAGGGAGACGTCATGAACAGGGAAAAAATTTCTAACTCCTATTCCAACCAAACTCAATTTTCTTATTTAAAATCCGACGCTGATCACGAATACATGTAGCGCTTTTCAAAATTTCAATTAGATCAAAAGTTATTGCAATAATAAAATTTCACATTTTTTGGATATTTGGCAGGGAGACGTCATGAACAGGGAAAAAATTTCTAACTCCTATTCCAACCAAACTCAATTTTCTTATTTAAAATCCGACGCTGATCACGAATACATGTAGCGCTTTTCAAAATTTCAATTAGATCAAAAGTTATTGCAATAATAAAATTTCACATTTTTTGGATATTTGGCAGGGAGACGTCATGAACAGGGAAAAAATTTCTAACTCCTATTCCAACCAAACTCAATTTTCTTATTTAAAATCCGACGCTGATCACGAATACATGTAGCGCTTTTCAAAATTTCAATTAGATCAAAAGTTATTGCAATAATAAAATTTCACATTTTTTGGATATTTGGCAGGGGAGACGTCATGAACAGGGAAAAAATTTCTAACTCCTATTCCAACCAAACTCAATTTTCTTATTTAAAATCCGACGCTGATCACGAATACATGTAGCGCTTTTCAAAATTTCAATTAGATCAAAAGTTATTGCAATAATAAAATTTCACATTTTTTGGATATTTGGCAGGGAGACGTCATGAACAGGGAAAAAATTTCTAACTCCTATTCCAACCAAACTCAATTTTCTATTTAAAATCCGACGCTGATCACGAATACATGTAGCGCTTTTCAAAATTTCAATTAGATCAAAAGTTATTGCAATAATAAAATTTCACATTTTTTGGATATTTGG